>APFE030893811.1:60518-86694 GCA_000404065.3 Pinus taeda | reverse complement strand
TCTATCTAACCCTCGAATATGGGGATTTCAAAATTAACTTGTACCTTAAAGGGCGTGGCGTTTCCAGAGTAGCTGCTGGAAGTCGATGCGTCGCTTCTGGGTAGCCGTTGAAGGATCTGAGCAAAGTTGTCCATCATAGCATTCCTTTGTCGCTCGAGGGCTTCTTCGAGCAAGGTTTTGATAGGATCTCCTGCCCCCTCATCTTTCTTCCCATCTGCCATGGGAGGCCGTCGGGATTTGCAAGACTGGTCTTGCGAAGGTTCGACCAGTTCAAGCCCTAACTCCTTATATCCTGACCTCGTTGGGGACATGCAAAGAAAAACAGAGAAAAAGCAGACCGCTCTGATACCATTGATCCGGATTTAAACAGGAATGCAACAAATTACAGAGATAACCATAAACACAGATATGGAGCAGAAATAATACTTCATTTCATTAATGTAAAATATTGAAATATGCTTACAAACAGTAATGGAAATAAACCAGCTAGGGCGATGATAGCTTATCTCTGAGAATATATGTGGCAGCTACATGCCTTTGAACTGTCTTACAATGAGGCTCGAAGGCTTATTTATTGTTGAGAAACAATGGAAAACCCTAAACATCCAAAAACCTAACCCTAGAAGATGAAACGCCAACTATGGGCCCGTTTGGGTAAATTGGTACATCAACTTCTTGGGGTCGTAACTTTGGCATATGATCTCCGTTTGACGTGCACAATATCTCGTTAGAAAGATCTATCCGAGAACTACAACTTTGGGAAGAGCAACATTAGCCTATAGACCCATGTTGCTCCCATTTTTCCAAAAAAATGTCATTTAGGGCCTCAAAACGGCCCCCAAAGTTCAGGATTCGAAAAACTGCTAAAAATAGTAATTTGTGCTATAATTAAGGAAACTGAAAATGCTGAGAGAAACAATGGTGGGGTTACAAGTGGACTTGGCAGGTGGCCACCAATGTCCACCTGGATCAAAGCGTGTGTTAAGTGTTGAACTATGCGCCTATTTGTGTTTCGTATATATATATATATAGATATAATATTATATATATAATATATAATAATGATATATAATATATATATATAATATATAATATATATATATATATATATATAATATATATATATATATAAGTGTGTTCAAATGTTGCAGGTTGATCGACCATCAATCACGAGAGGGATCGATGGCGACCCAGAGATATTTATGAAATTTATGTGTGCTTGATAGACTATGGCAGAATTGTGTTTAACACATAAATCCACCAAAAGGTAGTCATGACTAAGTTAAGGAGGAAACGTTGAGAATGCACAACGATCGTTGGATCTTATGGATCAACAGTCCAGATCCAATCGCTGGAACAGAGATATGTTATAATTGCATTGACAGATTGTTATAAGAAGGCGGGCCACAAACCTTAGGGTATGTCGATGAGCGATTGCACGAACAAATGTCAATCGTCGGATTGAGGATCCAAATTGACGGTTTAAAAGAAATCGAAAATCGCATATCGAGGAGGTCAAAGGGCGGTAGTCTGTGGAGCGGAAATACATTGATGGTCGATAATGTGATATTGTCGATAAGCTGATCGACGATCAGAGCTCTATTAGATTGGAGGTGTCAGTGATTGGAGGTTTTGGCATCAGAACAGCATTGCGCAAGCGGAAGATGGACCCAATGGAAAGATAGGTGCCGGCTTATAATATTTGAAGTCCAACCCATGGGTTCGAAGTGAAATTCCTATAGTTTCCTAGGTATCCCCATGTTCTGATAGTGTATGGGCTTTCGATAGTGTGGTGGCTCTGATTCTTGTGTGGTCCATGGTTTAAAGGCTTAAAGCCTTGCGAACGCTTCCAATCGGCTTTGTGGGCCACAACCCACAAGCCTTAAGATCGATATTTTATTTAAAAAAAAAAAAAAAAAAAAAAAAAAAAAAAAAAAAAAAAAAAAAAAAAAAAAAGAAGATTTTGGTTAACCCCCAATTTCTCTTTTCATCACAAACATATAAAACAAAAAACAAAAACAAAAAATGCTTTCTTTATAAAGTTGATATAAAATTGTACTACCTAATATGAGCATTAAAATATTTTATTTATGGTCACACTAATTTTTTTTTTTATATATGTTAAATATCACATGTGAACTCTATGTTAAGCACATAAGGAATCATATATCTTCTTTATATTTGGTTGTAATAAAAATAACAAAAAAATTGTTTTAGATCCCATTTGTAAACTCCATATTTAGAAGTGAAGGAATTATACATCTCCCTTGTGAAGGAATTGGCTTGCATTGAGGAGTGGCTTCGCAACAATCCAAATCCTAGACCTCCATCAATTCAACCATTCCATGCACTATTAATATTCCCTTGTCCTCTTGGTGGTTTTAATTATGGTTTTTCTACTTCACTTGGAATTTACTAGTAGTGTGGCATAATGTCTTGCATAATAAAGTCTTGGTCAATAGACCTTTTTGTATGTATTCTGTTAAGTATATGGACATTGGGACAAGACATTAACCTCTACACTTGGTTTGGTTTCCAATCTCGCATACCACTGCAAAAGGATTTTGATATTGTGTAATTTGGTATTAATTTGATGGAAAGAAGTTTATTTACAAAAATAAATGATTAAAAAATATATAAATATTGAATTATTTTATATATCGCCGACATTAACATTTTTTTGTTATTAGTATTTTTAATTGTGTGTGTGTATATATATACACACACACATGTGACGACATCTCTCTCATATTGGACTATAGAACACCTCTCGACGCAATTATTTGAACATGAGTTTGTTACGTCAATCTTTATTCAATGTGATTGTTCTATCAATTAACTTTAATTCCATCTTGCATTACCATATTGTATTGTTTGGCTTTGTAAACCTTATATGCATTTGTTAGTCGGTTATGTTAACATGTGTTTAACAAATAAACATTTGGCTTTCTTAACATTCTTTGTTAGCACGGATTGTAGTAAATTTTGATACATAAAAGATCGAAATATGAAAAATCAACACTCAAGCTTGAGAGTTAAATCTTTTTTTGTTCTACAAACCTTAGTATTTCCATACAGAATGAATGCCTTAAACAACCACTCACACAATGAGATCAAAGATCGGTACACTAGTGTTTTTTGTGGTTAAAACTCTCAAAGTGGGAAACAATCCATGACCCCAATTAATATAGTCACACGAGACAATATATTAATGCAAAGGAAAAATATTTTATATAAGATTTTCTCACAATCAATCTCTAGCAAATGACCTTCCATGCTCTATAAATAGAGATAGCAGACCAACTGAATCTTAAACCACACATCAATATAATCATTAATTTATGTCTATAACATATTGTGACTCTCAAACTACATAACCACAAATTCATACTAATGCATACTAAATAAACATACTTTTAGTTTAAGTATGGGGGTTTACGCAGTGCATTATATTAGATATCATTTTGGGATTCAACTGCGTTAAGTAAGTCATTCACGTATGACCATTTCCATGAGAGGTAGTCGTAACTGACTAATTTCTCATGATTTTTGAATAGTTCACTTAGCACTCATTACATCGGGTGATGCTCACAGGGGTGAAGACACATTAGACCAAGATGATCTTAACTAATTCCTAAGTGTCTAAGTATCCTAACATCTCCCTTTAAAACTTGGGATAGGGTTGAAGAATTTATAAATATGGCATAATATAGTATGAATGAGGCATTAGAACTTATCCCCCCTTAATGACAATTTCTTAAACACCTAATAGAAATAAAAGATCAAAAAGCTTTGTTTGTATAAGAGACTTTGTGAAAATGTCTACAAATTGATCGTCCGAAGGAAAAGGAGCACTTCAAGAACACAATCTTGAAAAATCTTTATAATGAAGTGCATGTGTTGTCCAATGTGTTCAATGTGTATTAAAGCTTCATCAAACCTAAGAAAATTTTTGTGACATTTTTAATTTTTTGAGGTACCACTCTTTAATTTCCTTGTTTCTGTTTGAATTTCATGAACTAGCTTGCAAGTTTTGGACCCTTATTGCTAATATGTCACCTTGATCCCTCTCCAACCCCTTTCTTTACCTTCCATACTTTGTAACCAAGTGTTTCAATGGCAAATCAACACTAGTCATCGATCTCTTTTCTCCACAGAGGGTCTAACATACGAGTGACCGTCCATGTGTTGGCCAACGATGCTTTCCACCATTAGATTTTCCCTAAGTACACTTGGCTCCCCGTTTCCAGAGTGATAATTATCATGCTCATTATCCCAACTTTCCACCAATCATCCACATGTATGGCTAACTATGATCAAACTATTAAGATTTTAAAATAGCAAACACACTCTTTTGTCAAGATGCCTCGACTTCCAACCCATTGTCATGTTGACATGTGTCCCCAACAGGTGGCATAAAGATCTATTATTAAATATTAGTTTTGTTGTGCTAATTTCATTGACAGATTTATAAACATGTGCTTGTCCATTACTTCCTGTGCATAGATTTCCTTATGTTGTTTGGTGATTGAAACAGGTAGATTTCATCAAGTTTTATGTGACAGACATGAACAAAATAGCCTCAAAAACAAGTACTGAAGAGAAAACATTCAAAGTACATCAAACCATCAAAGGGACACTTTAACACAATGTTCTGATGAAGGAGTTCACCCCTCCTGGGCTACATCTCCTTGGTCCAACTTCCATGGCTTGGGCCTCTATATTAGCTCAATATGGAAAAATTGTTGTTTACAAAGCTCTACTGCTCCTTATACCTACACCAATGTGTTCATAATGTCGAAATTAGCTAGGAACACCTTTTATTGAGCTCAATTTGGTCAAAATTTGCTCTAGTTATGCCTCTGACAGTTTTTCCCTTGAAAAGCTCCTTCAAATCTGGAAGACTCTAGTTAGGCCCGCTAAATTTGGGGATGGCGCCAAAATTTTCGGAGTCCACTAAAATTCCGCTAGTTTAACTCAGAGTTTAATTAAATATTAAGTTGAGTTTAACGGGAGGATTAGCGCTAATCACGCGGATTAGGATAACCGTAACTCGAAATTGTTGGCGGTTAGGCAGGATCACATGTCGTGGTTGCCATTGTATTATTCGTCGGGTTATCTAACCTCCACCATTATTGTAGCATGTTCACATGGCATCTGCTTAACCTTCAGGGTTATGGGTTTGTGGAACTGTTGTTGGATAGACCGTAACGCTTAATTGTTTGTGGTTATGTATCTGCGTTCACATGGGGAGGGATGGACCTCCCCTAACCGCCAAACTTGAATCTGTTAAAGTTTAAATATGCATTATGCTCCATAGAGGTTAAGAAAAATGACGATGGAGATGTTAGAAGGCTTGGATTGTAGGGGGGAGGTAGCGAGGTCAAACCTCGATGCCTCCAATAGAATTTCGCTCCATTGTTGAGTCTGCCTAGGCTGTTGGGAGGTGCCACGTGGCATTTTCTCATTGGCCCAAATGTTAAAAAAATAGAAATACGCCACATCACCACTTGAAACCCAATGAAAATATGCCACTTGTCAAATTGTGATTGAATGTTGGCAAAATTGACCCTGCTTAGTCACTTGCCATGTCAACAGTACTGACTACTACTGTGCATTGATTGGAATTTTTTTTTGCAAATTTTGCTTGTTTAGGAAAGTGAACAGAACTCAATAACTTCCTCATATGAATTTGGTTTTCAGTGAAATGAGTTGCATTAGGATTGTTTTTCCGAGATGGACACGGTCATTCAGATTTCGAGCCATTCTGAGAATTTTGATTTTGAGCTAAATACTGAGCGCCTGATCATTCCTCCCCAATAGAAGCCTTTTGGACCCCAAAAGATATTATCAATTATTCAGTAGGTGAGGGTACAAATCCCTTGCCCTCTTAATCTATAACCATTTGGCTTTATAAGGCTTTTGTCCCTTGAGTCCCACTCTAAGGTATTCGACATCCCCTCTTTTCGAAGTCCTAGTTCTTCTGTCAAGTATCAAATCCTGCTGAAGTTCATCAAGATATTCTAGTGAGAAATCATCTATTGATGTCAGATGAACATGCTCTCCTTGATCATCAATCAAAGGAGGCTCAAAGAATCTCAAATTCTCAACATTAACAACATAGTATATTTGCATATAAGGAGGCAAATCAAGCTTAGATGCATTGTTACCAATCTTTTACAAAATTTTAAAAGGACCATAACATATTGGATTAAGTTTTTTACCTTCCCCTTGAAGTCTCTCTTTGTTAATATATAACCAAAATTCGTTGCCAACTTGAAATTTGTGATCAACTTGGTGTTTGTAACGCCTTGCCTTGTAGCTGCTTTGACTTTTCTCAAGTTGTTCCTGCACTGTATGATGTATCAACTGAATTTGCTCTATGAACTTCCTTGCCTTATCGATGTCACAGTGACCATTGACAATGACATCTTTCTCAACATGAAGTCCAATAGCGATCTTGGCAAGTACCCATAACATGCCTCAATGGCGATGTGTTTGTGGAAGTTTGCCTTGTTGTATGCATGTTGTATGTAATGCAACTATTCATCCCACAACTTGGGATGTTTGCTACAATATCCTCTAAGAAGATGAATATCTGTTATGTTGACCACCTCAGTTTGTCCCTCTGTTTGCAGATGAAAGGTTGTACTCTTCTTCAACTTTGTGTCCACCATGTCCCACAAATTCGACCAAAAATTCCCAACAAATCAAGAATCTCAATCACTTACAATAGAAGTAGGAAGACCAAAATGAACCCAAATGTTTTGGAAGAAAATATGAGTTGTTTGTTCAGTTGTAATTTTCTTTTTACATGGTGTTAATATACACATTTTTCTAAACCTATCTACAACTACATACTAGTAATCATGACCTTTCCTCGACAATGGAAGACCTCCTACAAAATCCATTGAGATACTCTCCCATGGACATGAAGGTATTGGAAGTGGAGTGTATAATACAAGTTTCCTATTGCTAGGCTTACTTGTTGCACACAAAGAACATCCTCTTATGAAACAAGAAACATTATCAAACATGCTTTTGGAAATTCGCTATTATCTTACCTACACCAAAGTGTCCAACAATCAATGAAGTGTGCGCCTCCCTTATGATATTGTTTCTTTCTCCCTGTGGAATACACAACTTACCCAAATGATACAACAAAGTGTTATTCCATAATAATCCAACTCTTCAATTTGGTTTCCTTGACTCAAGCTTGCATACACATCTTGAAAGTCACTATAATATGAATATTGTTCAATGTAACTTTCATGCAAAACAGAATTATTCTTGAGTATAACAGATAAATTTACAATAGGCCTTGAAAGCATATCAACTACCTTATTGTAGATTCCCTTTTTATACCTCATAACCAAATGAAATTGTTGTAGAAAACCCATCCATCTGAAATGTCGTGACTACTGCAACTTTATCTATGACTGTAAATACTGCAATGTTTGATGGTCAGTATGGATAATGGTCTCTTTTCCCATCAAGTAGTGCTTCCATTTCTTAACACTTTGTACCGATGCGTAAAGTTATTTGTCATAAGTGTGATAGTTAGTTACAACTCCATAAAAAATTTCAGAATGAAATGAAATGGGCTTACCATGTTGCATAAGAACTACTCCCATGGCGTAATCATTAGCATTTGCTTGGATCTCAAATGATTGTCTAAAATCTGGAAGAGCCAGTATCGGTGTTAAACTAATCTTTTAGTTCAAAGCATCAAATTCTTTCTACTGTACATCTCCCCAATGGAAGACTTTCTTGACACTTGTCAATGCATGTAATGGAGCTGCAATTGAAGAGAAATTAACAATGACCTTTCTCCAATATTGTGCTACCCTAAAAAACTTCTTACCTCTATAACTGTATTGGGCTTGGGACAATTCAAATTGACCTCAACTTTAGAGGGGTCTATCTTCAGCTCACCTCCTCCAACAATGTGTCCCAAATACACTAAATAAGTCTTGCCAAATTCACACTTTGACATCTTTAAAAACAATTGTTCTTTTCTCAAGACATCAAGTACTTTGTTTACATGCATGACATGTTCATTTCTAGATTTACTTAATATAAGTATATCATCTAAGTACACAATGACAAAGTCATCTAGAAATGGTCTCAATACATCATTCATAACTCTCATGAAAGTAGCTAGAGAATTTGTAAGACCGAAAGGCATAACAAGCCACTCAAACAATCCTTGTTTAGTTTTAAATGTGGTTTTCACAATGTCCTCTTCAGCAATTCTAACTTGATGATAACCACTCCGTAAATATAACTTAGTGAAATACTTTGCATAACTCAACTGATCAAGAAAATCATCAATTCTTGGGAGTGGATAATGATTCTTTACTGTGATTTTGTTTAGTGCACGGAAATGCACACACATGCGCCAAGTTTTGTCCTTCTTTGGCACCAAAACAATGGGCGGACCACATGGCGAAGTAGATGGGCGTATGATACCCTTGTTCAACAATTCTTGATTTTTCTTTTTGATTTCCATGCTCTCCATAATTGACATGTGATACATGCCAATGTTAGGAAGTGGAATGTCCAGCTGCAGCTATATCTCATACTGAATTCCCCTCATGGGAGGTAACCCCTCTGGTTCCTGAAATATCTCGCCATGCTTGCTTACCACATCAAACAAATCAGATTTCAATTTTTCATCACAACCTTCAAAAGATTCATAATCAATATCATTCTTTTTCTTGATCATGAGAAGCAATTTTTTTTTACTTGCATTTACTAGTCTCTTCATCTGCCCTGCATTAACCAAAGAAATGTTCAACTTTTTGCAATGGGCTCTCACAATGTACTCCACCCCATTCTTGAGCAATAAGTATTTGTTTTCGTGGTGATAAAATACTTCTTTCCTATCAAACAAATAATGACTACCCAAAATGATTCTTGAGATGTCAAGTGGAACTACATCTAACTCAACTTCATCAATGAACTTTTCAATAATGGCAAACTTAAACAAACACTTCCTTATAACCTGTAAGTTTGCATTGTTTACTATCCAACCTAATGGATATAGCTTATGATGAGGTACAATTTCAAGGTTTAATTTTTTAGCCAAGTTTTCTGAAATTAAGTTTATTGTGAGCCACTATCAAATAATGCATCAATATTTGTATGATTTGAAATTATCCTCACATGAAACAACTATATTCTTGATTTTTCATTTGGAGTGTTGTTTTGACTGTGTGAAGAACTAGTGCTTGCAGCAACTTCTTTCCCTTTTGTGACCATGGCTGAAATCTTGGTCTCATCACCAGAATCTGAACCAATGTCATGTTGTGTGGTAGTGGTCGTCTTTTGCTTTCCCTTATTGTTTTGTTTCTTGGGCCTTAATTCGGGATGTAATTTACAACAATGGGCTTCATCATGCCCAACTTTGGAACAATTTTGGCATATGGTTTTCTCCCCTTATTTCTTCACACTTACATTCTTCTTCCCTTTCCATTTTCCACCCTTCTCTTTCTCCTTACCCTTGAAAGCCTTCTTCTCAATACCCTCTTCCTGAATGTTCTTTCCCCTTGCTTCAACGTGCATGGCTTGCACACATACCTCATCCAAATTGATTGGATTGAACATAAGAATAGTATGTTTCAAATAGGAATGTAAACCCCCAACATATTTCAACAGTGTATCTTGGGAATTCAAATTTACTCCTAACAACAAAGCCCTCTTTCTAAACTCCTGTGTATAATCTTGGACTGTTTGGCCTTTGAGTTGCCTAAAATTCTGCCAACTCATAATGGTTTTTTGCATATAGGCTAAAGGGTAAAACTGTCTTTTAATTACAGAAACAAATTCAACCTAAGTAATGGATATCTTACCATTAATTTGCATTTCCTCTTGAGCCTTTGCTTCCCACCAGACTAATGCTTCTTCTTCTAGCCTCAATGAAGCCAACTAGGTATTTTTGTCATCTTCTTGAAGGTTCCAAATTCTGTAGTATACCTCCAATTGTCAAATCCAATTGTCTAACTTTTCTGCACTCATTTCACCATTGTACATGGGAAGTTCAAACTTAATGTCCAATTTGAGTAAGGGAGTTTTTCCTTTTGGGGTTTGGGAATGGGTATGAGTAGTTGCAGTGGTGGCAGTGGAAGATGATGTTGTATGTAATGATGGATATGATGAGGAAGATGATGAAGCTGGTGGAAATGGAGATGGCTTCCCTCCATTACCCTTGGAATCCTTCTTATCATCTTTTTTTCTCCTGAGCTTCCTTCTCCATGTGGAGGTTTAGAACTCTCTCCAACCATTCTATTGTTCCTCTCTCAATAGAGGATTTTAACCATCTCAGTTAAAGTGTAGAAATATTTCTTGAATTCTTATTATTATGAAGAAGGACCTTTAGGCTCTCTTTCTCTAAACATAATGGTTGTGGATTCAGGCTCAGAAACTGGTACTGCTTGTACCTCTTCAATATTCGTTGAAGGCAAAACTTTAGGAGTTTCAAGTGTAGCTGGAATTGGAACTCTGGGTGGTGGATATTGTGGCCTTTTAGTTCTCCTTCTTCTGGGAATTACCTCTAGAGTTGCAACCAATAATTTCCCTTCTCCTTTCTGCAACTTTAACCTTGTAAGCATCACAATTTTGCAACCATTAAAACCCTAATTGCACACAACTCAAGCAATCAAACAAATCAACCTTTGCTCCAATACCAGATTGATCTGTTATTGAACATTAGTTTCGTTGTGCTAATTTCATTTACAAATTTATAAACATGTGCTTGTTCATTGCTTCCTTTGCATATATTTCTTTAGGTTGTTTGGTGATTAAAACAGGTAAATTTCATCAAGTTTTATGTGACATACATGAAAAAAATAGCTTCAAAAACGAGTACCGAACAATAGACATTCAAAGTAAAACAAGCCATCAAAGAGACACTTTAACGCAGTGTTTTGATGAAGGAGTTCACCCCTCTTGGGGTACATCTCCTTGGTCTAGCTTCCATGGCTTGGGCCTCTTTATTATCTCAATATGGAAAAAATGTTGTTTACAAAGCTCTACTACTCTTGATACCTGCACCAATGTGTTCAAAATGTCAAAATTAGCTAGGAAAACTCATGTTAGGGCTGCTAAATTTGGGGATGACACCAAAATTGTCGGAGTCCACTAAAAGTCCGCTAGTTTAACTAAGGGTTTAATTAAATATTAAGTCGAGTTTAATGGTAGGATTAGCGCAAATCACATGGATTAGGCTAACTGTAAACCGAAACTGTTGGCAGTTTAGGCGGGATCATATGTCGTGGTTACCATCGTATTATCCACTGGGTTATCTTACCTCCACCATTATCGTAGCCTATTCACATGACATCTCCCTAACCATCAGGGTTATGGGTTCGTGGAGCTGACTTTGGATAGACCATAACGCTTAATTATTTGTAGTTATGTATTTGCGTTCACATGGGGAGGACTGGCCACGAGCTGACCCTCCCCTAACCACCAAAATTAAATCCATTAAAGTTTAAATATACATTGTGCTCCATAGAGGTTAAGAAACATGACGACAGAGATGGTACAAGGCTTGAATTGAGGTCGCAAGGGTGCATCCAATAAAATTTTGCTCCACTGTTGAGTCTTCCTAGGCTATTGGGAGGTGCCATGTGGCAGCCTCCGGGCTTGCCACGTGGCATTTTCTCATTGGCCCAAATGCTAACCAATAGAATTGTGCCACATAACCACCTAAAACCCAATGAAAATATGCCACTTGTCAAACTGTGATTGAATGTTGGCCAAATTGACCATGCCTAGTCACTTTCCATATCAGCAGTACGGACTGCTGACTGTGCAGTGACTGGGCCTTTTTTTTTGGAAATTTTTCCTATTTAGCAAAGCAAAGCAAACATAATAATGTTATAAAAATATATATTACAGAGCAATGGAACACATAAAATACTGCAAAAATATAAACACAAAACACATAAAACAAGAGAGACACAGATATACGTGGTTTACCTAGTTTGGGCTACGTCCATGGAGAAACAGCCAGTCCTTCCTTCTATATTATCCAACAAACTGAAGAGATACAACCTACAACAAATTCACTGTAAATCGTCAGATCTCCGCTTAATGAACGACCCAGATTGACTACGAAATTACAACATTTTACAAGGAAATTTTACATCTATTTTTAGCTTTGGGGGCGCTATCCTTGATCACCTACCAAGGGTCCCCCCCCGGACCCCCCCTACAGCGTATATTTTACGGGCGGATTTGCCACCCCATTACGAATTGGGGTCCAAAGCGGCGATACCTTTGAATACAAAAGATAATCAGGCTCCACACCCAACAAATAACTTCCTCAAACGAACTCAATTTTCAGTGAAATGAGTTGCATTAGGATTGTTTTTTTGAGACGGGCATGGTTGTTCAGGTTTAGAGCCATTCTGAGAACTTTGATTTTTGAGATAAATATTGAGTGCTTGATCATTCCTCCCCAATAGAAGCCTTTTGGACCCCAAAAGATACTATCAATTGTTCAGTAGGTGAGGGTACAACTTCCTCACCCTCTTAATCAACAACCATTTGGCTTTAGAAGGATTTTGTCCCGTGAGTCCCACTCTAAGGTATTCGAGATCCCCTCTTTTCAAAGTCTTGGTTCTTCTGTCAAGTATGAGATCTTGTTGAAGTTCATCAATATATTCTAGTGAGAAATCATTTATTGATGTTAGATGAACATGCTCTCCTTGATCATCAATCAAAGGAGGCTCAAAGAATCTCAAATTCTCAACATTAACAACATAGTATATTTGCATATAAGGAGGCAAATCAAGCTTAAATGCATTGTTACCAATATTTTCCAGAATTTTAAAAGGACCATAACATATTAGCTTAGGCTTTTTTCCTTCCCCTTGAAGTCTCTCTTTGCTAATATATAACCAAACTTTGTCGCCAGCTTGAAATTTGTGATCAACTTGGTGTTCATAATGCCTTTCTTTGTAGCTGCTTTGGCTTTTCTCAAGTTGTTCCTGCACTGTATGATGTATCAACTGAATTTACTCTATGAACTTCCTTGCCTTATCGATGTCACAGTGACCATCGATAATGACATCTTTCTCAAAGATGAAGTCTAATGGAAATCTTGACAAGTACCCATAACATGCCTCAAATGGCAATGTGTTTGTGGAAGAATGCTTTGCCTTGTTGTATGCATGTTATATGTAATGAAACTGTTCATCCCACAACTTGGGATGTTTGTTGCAATATCCTTTAAGAAGATGAATAAATGTTTTGTTGACCACCACCGTTTGTCCATCTGTTTATGGATGAAAGGCTGTACTCTTCTCAACTTTGTGTCCATCATGTCCCACAAATCCCACCAAAAATTCCCAACAAATTGAGAATCTCAATCACTTACAATAGAAGTAGGAAGATCAAAATGAACCCAAATGTTTTGGAAGAAAAGGTGAGTTGTTTGTTCAGCTGCAATTTTCTTTTTATATGGTGTTCATATACACATTTTGCTGAACCTATCTACAACTACATACAAGTAATCATGACCTTTCCTGGACAATGGAAGACCTCCTACAAAATCCATTGAGATACTCTCCCATGGACGTGAAGGTACGGGAAGTGGAGTTTACAATCCAAGTTTCCTATTGCTAGGCTTACTTGTTGCACACAAAGAACATCCTCCTATGAAATGAAAAACATTATCAAACATGCGTGGCCAATAACAATACCTTCGAAGATTCACTACTGTATTGCCTACACCAAAGTGTCCAGCAATCAATGAAGTGTGCGCCTCCCTTATGATGATGTTTCTTTCTCCCTGTGGAATACACAGCTTGCGCAAATGATACAAAAAACTATTATGTACATGATAATCCAAACTCTTCAATTTGGTTTCCTTGACTCAAGCTTGCATACACATCTTGAACGTCACTATCATATGAATATTGTTCAATGTAACTTTCATGCAAAGCATAATTATGCTTGAGTATAACAGATGAACTTACAATAGGCCTTGAAAGCTTATCAACTATTGTTGGGCCAATTTATTGAGTAAATTAACACAAATATTTTATTATCAATCCGGGTTTGTAGAACTTAGAAGCATGTCCAAAGTCTATGGTTTCCAATGGTAGTCAATTTTAACAGATGAAATAGATTACAAATATAAACTATAATTAAGTAATTTCTAATTCACTTAAATAATATGTGGGATGAGGATCCTAACTTAGGAGAACTTGGTTGTCCTTCCCTACAATACTATTTCCATGAAGAGAAATCTAAACACACTAATTAACAAGGGTTTATGATGCAGAAGATGTAAAAGAAGAGGCTCCTAACTAAGGAGGACTAGATTGTCCTTCTTCACAATTCTACTCTATCATAATCACCATGGCTTCAAACCAGAAATGCATAAATAACTTCAAATAAGAAAAGGAGAATGAAATTCAGTTTTAGTTCAAGCTCAAATAGAAGGGGAATTTAACTTAAATTCATGTGTGTCGCTTCATATATAGATTAGAATTAAACCAATATTCATTCAACAATCATCACACATCTAAATACATTTGAAACAAGAACTAATTTATGAAAACTATGGAAATTTAACCAAGAAGTGCACTTAGCTTGGTGTGGGGGCCCTCCACCCTTGCCTTGCACACTTGAAGAAATCTCAGTTACAACAACTTCAGTAAATCAACCAAGCATGAATAGAAAATTGAAATGAAATAGGTTCTTCAATTAACTTTCAGTCTTCAAAGAGTCTCAAAATCAGATTACATAAATTCTACGTGCTTAAGCCTTCAATAGTCTTGGCTTAAATAGAGAAATAATAAAAAAAAACTTGACTAAAAAGTCCGTAACAACCTTATCTATCCTAATTCCGTCTATCCTGGTCGAATCCACCCATTTAGTTGCACAAAATTTGGAAAAATCCCCAAAATCACTAATTTTGGCCTATTTCCTGAATGACTAGTCCTGTTTGACCAGCTTTGACAAGGCTTGTTTAAACTTGCTTTGACCAAACCAATAGGAACACGTCCATTCTTAGTTCCCAAGCTTTCTAGAAATGTGCTCAACTCGTGCCGAGGTGTCCTGTAAGTATGCCATCAATGAAGTCATTATGAGAATTTCTAGTCCTGTCCAAAAATGCACTTAAAATCAATTTTTTGTAAAAACATCTAAAAATTGCAAAACTTAATTTATATACTGAAATATGCATAAATTGGTCAAAATAGGGTGTATATGGATGGTAAATGAATGAATAACATGGAAATTAAGTGTATCTAATTAAGCAAAAATGGATAAACAACAAGGGCCAACATCTCCCCCTTGCTGATGTACAAGCATGTCCTCATGCTTGCCTCTATCTCTTTGACCTTCTGCTTCTGTATGATAGCTACCTTTTTGATGTATTTGTGACTCTGGCTCTTGGTGTCGAAGCTTCCTAATGAGCTACTTGTAAAAGGATGTCAAGAACCTTATGTCCTTTTTCTTATCTTTTATAAATTTCTATTTTCAACATTTTGTTTCTCATGTTTACAAATGATAGTAACAATGAGCTTTGAAATTCTTGACCTTGTACTATGGAATACCAATAATTAGTATTAATTATGACCATGTGATGAAAACTATAGGCACATTTTAAACATGATGAACTCCTTGACGATCAACAACAATGTTGCACAATTACAAAGAAAACACCAATCGAACAAATCAAAGCTTCTTTTACTTGTGTAGGGGGTTTTCTTCTTGCCATAAATCCACTACAAAATAACTTGTGCTAATCCTTTTTATGACTAGGCATTCACTTTCAGTTTAGCCACTGTTTTACCCACACAATCTACAAAATAGGGGTCAAAAGAACCAGGAAAATATTCCAAATAGCAACGAATTTGAGAAAATTGTTCGTGATGAGCCTAATTAGGCTCATTCTGAAGAAAACTCATGTTTTTATTTTTCAAATTTCAATTTAGTTTGCTCATAAAAAGCAACGAAAAATAGTGGCTTCTTAAAAATCGAAATGCATTTCTGGGAATGAATAAAATTTCATGATCATTCAATTTGAAATCAATTTCTGGAAGATTAACCAATGCGTGCATTCACTTGGAGATAGATTTCTGGAGACAAAAACCATTTTGCAATTTTGAATGTTGCTTTTAAATTTAATAACACCACCACTCACTGCTTTTAAAAAAATCAAATTCTGGAAATGGGCAATTTTCATAAATCTAAACAAGTATTTTTTAAAATTCACCTTCTTCAACTTCTGAGAAATTGAATGTTGGAGATTTACTTTATGTTGGAGAAATCGAAATGTTGAAGGTGATCTTATTTAAAGACATTGAATGCTGGAGAATGCTGAAGGTAGCCATTGTATGCAACATAACAACTCATTCATTCACTACCTTTTGAGAAATCGATTCTTGGAAAATGAAAATCAACCTACAAAGTGATCATAATTATGCTCAGCTACACAATCTTCCTCAAAAATCGAAATATGGAAAATACAAATCATCCTTCTTTGCCTTCAATTTCCGTGTATTCTCTCTTCTGCTGCAAAAAGTAGTCTGTTGCTCTGATAAAAAAGAATTACTCTCTCTATACAAAGATCATAAAAACATTTTAACCATATTTTTATTGCTCCTTAACTCATAATTCAATCTCTTTTTTTGCCAAAATTCATCAAAAATCCCTTCTCTGTTTCGGAAATTTTCACTGTGCACATAGATGAAACCAATTTTCCCATAGAGATGATACATGGATGAAACGAATTATGCCCACTGTGTGTAAAAAAATAGGAAAAAATTTGTTCTCTGTATGTATCAAAATCAAAATCGAAAACTCTATGTTTTCACATACAACCACGCATGAGGAAATTGCGAGATTACCTGATCTTTGATTAAGTGCAAGAAAACTTATAGAAATTTCTAGGAAATGGTTGGTTTCCCGTGTTAAACAATACAATTCCAATTAAAACTATTCTATCGACATTTCAAAATCTACAAGTGGCAGCATGTATCTATGGTGACAAATCCTTAACTGAAGTCGCATTTTCCATACTATGACACCTCTTAAATAAAATCCCGAGTTTAACTATCCTTGTAATCCTCTAACTGTTAAGAAATTTATGGGATTGACTCTTTCCTACCACTTGTGAAACGCTTGGGATTTTTTAGAGAGAAGCGTTAGCTTGGCGTAGAGCAAATCTCGATCTCTAACTTTGTCATTTAAACCGATTTATTTCCCTTTATTTCTCCACAAAGTCCTTTAATTTCTTCGCCCAATTCCACGCTATTCTCCATAACGCAACGATTCCTCCACACAGGGTTTCTTTCTGCATTTTTTAGGCAGTCTTCTTCATTGTTATTTCTACTCTGTTCCTATGCAATTTCCTTCTTTCCACAGCTCAGAGTGTCACAAATTTTACTACGACTATCCTTCTATTGCCCAGAGTATCCTCTACGGCTAATCAACATTGCTACACAACTCACATCGTTTCAGAACTGCGTAATTCTTTGAGTTTCAGAACTGCAAACTTCTCTTTGAAAATTTGATTGTTTTGATTTGACCCTCTGATGTCGATTTCAACGCTGCTGTGATTTGAAAATTTGTTTCATAAGGCCTTAACTCACTTCGTTGTATGCCCAGCTTGGTTTCAATCATTTCATGGCTCCATTTGTATTTGCAATGATATATATATATATATATATATATTATATATATATATATATATATATATATATATATTATATATATATATATATTATATATATATATATATATATTGATTGCTTATAGTTTTGCCTTCATACATATATTTGTCATTTTTTCTAATTTTGATTTTAAAATGACTATTGGATAGGTCATTTTGAAATCAATTTTTTTTATGATGACTCTAATCCTTGTGTTTTGTAGGCAACAAAAGAATCCCTTAAGGGCAAAAATATTGTCCTCAATTTTGGATAAAAAATGCTTATGGGAAAATGTAGGGATATATGGATTAATGTAGTTTAAGTGAAATGTATGGTAAGGTAATGGTAGGGTTATGATGATGTATGATGGTGTAATGGATATGATTATGATGAAGTTTATAGGATGTAAATGTAGAATGACATGATGCATATCCAAGCTAAATTAGTTTTAAACAATTTCTATTATGATGATGTATGATGGTGTATTGGATATGATTATGATGAAGTTTATAGGATGTCAATGTAGAATGACAAGATGCATATCCAAGTTAAATTAGTTTTTAAACAATTTTTAGATAATTTTAAAAAAATCGAAATTTTAGGAGTAAAATTTTCATTTATTGTACTTTTACTCCCATAAAATATTTGATGTCAATGATGTCCTTTCGTCAAAGGATGGTTGATAATGTCTTTATTATCATAACGATGGTTGTTCCAGGATATATTGAAATGTAGAGACTTATTTTTGCTTCATGTTTTTGCATCTGACATTGATTCAGGATCTTTGAATGTTGATGTTGTTTAGGGTCCTTCTGCAGTTTGTATTGATGTTCCAGGTCCATTTTGACATGTAATTCAAGTTCCTTCAGCAATTCAATTGCTCAAACTATTTACATATTTTTATTACAAACTCCCCCCTTGCTTATGTTAAGACTTGTCCTCAAGTCTTGCATTTCTTGAAGGATTATTTCTGCAAAATCAAACAAAAGTAGGAGTAAAACAAAGCAGAGAATTCATATTGGCCAAACAAGTTGGTTTTCTGATATGAATTTGAGTTTGTGTTGTGCCAGTTTCCTAGATTTTCACAACCAAACTCCTTTATTATTTTTGATCTTTTTCTGTTATATTTTTATTATTCTTTTCTTTTCTGGATGGTGGTGGGGTGTAATGAAGTAGGGAAGAGTGAAAAGCTTATGAAAATAACTTAGGTTGAAGTCATGATCTAGTAGTAAATGAACAGATAGATAGATAATAAGTCTGGACTTCAACATGCATGATCATGAAGCTTAACATACAATATGGATGATGGATGAAATCATGAACAATATGGCTCATGAAAGGCTTCTTAGACAATGGATGTGAATTTTCATGGTACAAAAACTTGACTTCTTCTTCTGATGATTAGCTTCATGCCTTTTGCTCAATCTCGATTCATGTTGTAGGTTTGTTGGTGTTTTTGGTTAGCAACTGAAAGCTGTTGGGTTGTGATATATTCTTTCCATGACTAGCCCATGTAGTTAACTGGGGGGTTAGAGGGGGGGCGAAGCCCCCTTTCGTTGCGTCGATTGTGGGAGGGGGGGCGAGGGGAGTGTCATAGGGGATTTGAGGTGTACCTGTAACCCCACTTTAATTTTTGTATATCCAGTAGAAACATGTTTTAAAAATCCTTAGGTTTGATATCACAAAATTGCTGATGAACAGACCTAGGAGGCAGAGTTTTACTATGCTGATTTGAAGACACGCAATCACTAAATGTGGCCTAACTTTTTCATTTGACTTCCAAATGGGATGATTCAAATTGTGTCTTAAACTAGAATTGAATATCTATGTCCCATATAAAAAAGTTTTGAAAATAAGATGATTTGATATTTCAAATATGCCAATGAACCGTCAAGACCTAGAATTGTCACTGTGCATATTTTTTTAGAAACAGTAAGTATTTCAAGAACAACTTTTTTCATATGATATCCGATTGAGGTGATTCAAATTGATTTGAAAACTAGATTGCAAGGGCTATCTTCCCTATGAATATCAGGTAAAAATGTTTTCATTAGACACCTCAAATATAGGTTGTAATAACTCTGTCCTCAAAATTTCTCTTGAGATCTAGTGTTTATTTTTACCTTTTCTTTTTCATTGCGATCCAAATTGAAAAATAGGTTTAAAAACTAGTTTTCAAGATATATTTACTGAATTTTTCCATAAAATCCTTCCAAATGAGTATTGAACAATGATGTGAACAATACTTACTAAGGTTTTGCAAATGGGGTAGCAAGCTAAGTGGGCTTGATTATGGGGAAAACTCCATGATTAAGTGCGCTTGAGCCAAAGGCGATTTGGGATGGGTGACCTCCCAGGAAGTCCTGGTTACCAAGTGCAAGCCTCGGAAGTGATGATTGATGCTATGTGATTCATTTCACTAGTTTCAATCCCACTTATTCACCTCTGTGAGCATCACCTATTGCAATGAGTGCTAAGTGAACTATTCAAAAATCATGAGAAATTAGTTAGTTATGACAACCTCTCATGGAAATGGTCATACGTGAATGACTTACTTAACGTAGTTGAATCCCAAAATGATATCTAATATAATGCACTACGTAAACCCCCTAATACTTAAATTCAAAAATAGTGAAGGGATCTCTACTTGAAGGTTCATGAGGTACAATACTTGCTAAGGTTTTGCAAATGGGGTAGCAAGCTAAGTGGGATTGATTGTGGGGAAAACTCCATAGATAAGCGCGCTCGAGCCAGAGGCGATCTGGGATGGGTGATCTCCCAGGAAGTCCTGGTTACCAGGTGCAAGCCCCGAAAGTGATGATTGATGCTATGTGATTCATTTCACTAGTTTCAATCCCACTTCTTCACCTTTGTGAGCATCACCCGATGCAATGAGTGCTAAGTGAACTATTCAAAAAACATGAGAAATTAGTCAGTTATGACCACCTCTCATGGAAATGGTCATACGTGAATGACTTACTTAACGCATTTGAATCCCAAAATTATATCTAATAGAAAAAGTCTTATTGTGAAACCATTCTACCTATTTATTTATTTATGTTATTCTATCATACTCTATTGTAGAAAAATAAGTCATTCTCTCAAGTATAAGAGAATTTCCAATGCATCTATTTGCGTAACAAGATCATAAGTAGACTCATATCCAAGTTTGAAAAATACACCTTAATGAATCTTTGGACTTGAAAAATTAGTTGATCATAAAGATTTGATGCTAAGGGATGTTGAAAAATGGAGTGGTATTCTGGCCCAATGACTAGTTGAAACCAAGTTTGAATGTGATTTTTAAGTTTTTGATTTTGCTGAACTATCATAGCACAAAGTTCTTCTTGTGAAACTTGTTCAAAATCATGAATGCATAAGGGATCTTCTATAAATTCTTCAATTTCTAGCTCTATTGTTTGAACTTCATTACATGTGATCTATAACTCATTTATCTCCTTACAAAGATAACTAGAAGAAGCTTCTAGGTTCTCTTCTTGTGGATCCTCTTGATGGATACTTTGTTGCTCTTCTATGTTTTGAAATGAAAATTCATCCCTAGTGACCATTCTGAATTGTGGACAAGGGTTTAAGAAGATCCTTGTGGTGGAATACCCTCTTTCTCTAAATCACTTCTTTAACATCATGTTTTGTAGATCTTTGTTTTGCAAATGGATTTTGTAGTTAGTGAGTTTTTATTAGTGGTTGGGGGTTTTATTTTGGCGAGCCACCTTTCTAATTTCTATGTATAAGCATGAATAACCGTAATGAAAAGTATTTTTGTTTTTGTTTTTAAATAATCTTCCTAATTGACTATATTGAAGTATGCTTCCCTGACAACGGTGCCAAAAATGTTGGGTAAATTTATGGAGTAAATTAACACAAGTATTTTATTATCAATCAAGGTTTGTAGAACTTAGAAGCATGTCCAAAGTCTATGGATTCCAATGGTAGTCAATTTTAGAGATGAAATAGAAATATTAAAAGAAACACATATTACAAATTTAAACTCTAATTAGGTAATTTCTAATTCACTTAAATAATATGTGGGATGAGGCTCATAACTTAGGAGAACTTGGTTATCCTTCCCTACAATATTATTTCCATGAAGAGAAATATAAAAGCACTAATTAACAATGGTTTATGGTGCAGAAGATGTAAAAGAAGAGGCTCATAACTAAGGAGGATCATATTGTCCTTCTTCACAATTCTACTCTATCATAATCACCATTGCTTCAAACCAGAAATGCATAAATAACTTCAAATAAGAAAAGGAGAGTGAAATTCAGTTTTAGTTCAAGATCAAATAGAAGGGGAATTTAACTTAAATTCATGTGTGTCCCTTCATTTGTAGATTAGAATTAAACCAATATTCATTCAACAATCATCACACATCTAAATACATTTGAAACAAGAATTAATTTATGAAAACTATGAAAATTTAACTAAGAAGTGCACTTAGCTTGGTGTGGGGGGCCTCCACCCTTGCCTTGCACACTTGAAGAAATCTCAGCTACAACAACTTCAGTAAATCAACCAAGCATGAACAAAAAATTGAAATGAAACAAGTTCTTCAATTGACTTTCAGCCTTCAAAGAGTCTCAAAATCAGATTACATAAATTCTACATGCTTAAGCCTTCAATATTCTTGGCTTAAATAGAGAAATAATAAACAAACTTGACTAAAAAGTCTCTAACAACCTTATCTATATTAATCCCATCTATCTTGGTCGAATCCACCCATTCAGTTACACAAAATTTGGAAAAATCCCCAAAATCATTAATTTTGGCCTATTTCCTAGGGATTTCCTGAATGACTGGTCATGTTTGACCAACTTTGTCTGGGCCTGTTTAAACTTGGTTTGAACGAGCCAATAGGAACATGTCCATTCTTAGTTCCTAAGCTTTCTAAAAATGTGCTTAGCTCATGCCTAGGTTTCCTGCAAGTATGACATCAATGAAGCCATTACGAGAATTTCTAGTCGTGTCCAAGAATGCACTTAAAATCCAATTTTATAAAAACATCTAAAAATTGCAAAACTTAATTTATATACATGAATATGCATAAATTGGTCAAAATAGGGTGTATATGAATGATAAATGGATGGATAACATGGAAATTAAGTGTATTTAATCAAGCAAAATTGGATAAAAAATGAGGGCCAGCAACTACCTTATTGTAGATTCCCTTTTTATACCCGATGACCAAATGAAATTTTTGTAGAAAACCCATCCATTTGAAATGCCATGACTACTGCAACTTTTACTGTGACTGTAAATACTTCAATGGTTGATGGTTGGTGTTGAGTCTCAAAATTACTCTTTCCCTAGCAACTCTTCTCATTCCTTTTCTTTGTTTTTCCATAAGAAAGATGCATTTTCATCACCAATAACTGGTATATACTGTCTTGAGGAGGAGATTTAGTGATTTACATGTTATGCTTTTATGTTTTTCTATTTGAATAAATTTTTGTGTATTAGCTATGGAATGCAGCCTATTCTGCAGCTAATCAACTGTTTCGCAGCTACCTTCATGCTCTAACGGGTTCTAGGTGTCAGAAGGAGAAACTAGCCACATGGGCAGCTTGGAAATCATCATGACATGGACCTTGTCCTATTCATTCAATCCAGGTCGACAAAGAAGATGGCATAAGACTACAGTCAATGGATAAGTCAAACACAAAGAGACCGAAGGTAACATGACTCTATTTCGTGGTTAATTAATGCATTTCACAGTGATGGGAAGCGTTATCCAGAGCAACTACCTGTACCTACGGACTCCAACAACCACCTATACAAACGAATCCAACAACCATCATGTCTTGGATTTATGTCTCCAGCAGCCGAGGAAGAAATTCCGCATATCTGTCTTCTACGTGTTTGACTGTAGCATGCTTTTCTCCACAAACAGTTATATGATTTTTCTTATAAATACCTATGTAAAGGACCGAAGAAGTTAGTGGTAATAGTAATAGTTTTATTGTGAAATCGAAGTTCTAGACTCTATGATTTCTGGCTATTTTGTGTCCTTGTTTTAATATGAAAAGACCACATGTTTTTATGAACATCTGAAGGAGTTTTCTTGGAGTTGATTGAGCAAGCGTAGCCTAATCATTAGTACAGGGACCCTACACTGAAGAAGGTTTCATTTCATTTTATTTTTCTTCTTCTTGTTAACTGTAAATTCATCATTTTCTTTATAAAACAGTGTTTATAATCATTTTCTTACTAACAATGTTTACAAAACACAATTTCCATCATTTTCTTATTAACAATGTTTATAATTTAGAGTAGTTTCCATTAGCTTGATCTCTTTTTAGTTTTTATCAATAGTTTAGAAAATAGAACTCAATGGTGTAATCTTGTTTCTTCAATTAAAAACTAACCTTGTTTCGGGATGAGAGTAGGATTGAAGAATGATAAAGATACACTATTGGATAGTTTACTTCATTCACTGTTTTGCTAGTTTAAATTCTCAGTTAAACTGATCAGTGTCATTTACTGTCTTTGCCATTTCATTTTTTTAGTTTACTGACTCATGGTGTTAATGAATTTTTATGGAAAACCTTTCAAGTTGATAATTCATCCTTAACTAAGTGGTTGAACATTTCATCTATGCAATGAGTTATTTCTGCATCTCTATATTTGTTTCCTCTTAGATTAATGAAGTGCATAATTACTCAAATGTCATCCCAAGGAGACTTTCTCCCAAAATTGAGAGGCAGAGTAACCAACTTTTTTATTTAGTTTTATTTCTGTAAATTAGTTAGACATCAATTGCAAATTTCACTTTCAAGTTTTAATTCATGATTTGGAAATAATGGTAAAATAGGAATAGAAACTCTGTTTTCATTTCTTTCTTAGCTTTGTTTCCGTATCTTTCTTAGCTCCATTTTCATTTTTAGATTTTGAGCAATTTTTAAGAAAGTTAGATTTAGTTTTGATAATTTACATTATAAATCATTAGGAATTAAAATACCAAAACCCCCCCAAAACAACATAAAACATAAAAACAATGAAGTAAGAAGGGTAAGCTAGCACAAACAGTGCACTACACTTCATCAGTTTACGATACCCGGATTGATAATTTTGTAGAGCAATTTAGGATACTAAATTGACCAAACAGTTGGTATGGATAATGGTCTCTTTTCCCAGTAATGTTTCCATTTCTTGACACTTTGTACCAATGCGTAAAGTTCTTTGTCATAAGTGGGATAGTTAGTTACAACTCCATTAAAATTTTCAGAATGAAATGAAATGGGCTTACCATGTTGCATAAGAACTGCTACCATGGTGTAATCACTAACATCCGTTTGGATCTCAAATGGTTGTCTAAGATCTGGAAGAGCCAATACCAGTGCTGAAATGATCTTTTACTTCAAAGCATAAAATGCTTTCTGTTGTACATCTCCCCAATGGAAGACTTTCTTGACACTTGTCAATGCATGTAACGGAGCTGCAATTGAAGAGAAATTAGGAATAAACTTTCTCCAATATTGTGTTGCCCCCCAAAAGCTTCTTACCTCTGTCACTGTATATGGCTGCCAATTCAGAATGATCTCAACTTTAGCGGGGTCTATCTTTAGCTCACCTCCTCCAATAATGTGTCCCAAATACACTGAAGAAGTCTTGCCAAATTCACTCTTTGACATCTTTAAAACCAATTGTTCTTTTCTCAAGACATCAAGTACTTTGTTTACATGCATGACATGTTCATCTCTGGATTTGCTGAATATAAGTGTATCATCTAAGTACACAATGACAAAGTCATCTAGAAATGGTCTCAGTACATCATTCATAACTCTCATGAAAGTAGCTAGAGCATTTGTAAGACCGAAAGGCATAACAAGCCACTCAAACAATTCTTGTTTAGTTGTAAATGCGGTTTTCCAAATGTCCTCTTCAACTATTCTAACTTGATGATAACCACTTCGTAAATCTAACTTAGTGAAATACTTTGCATACCTCAATTGATCAAGATAATCATCAATTCTTGGGAACGCATAATGATTCTTTACCGTGATTTTGTTCAGTGCATGAAAATCCACACACATGCGCCAAGTTCCGTCCTTCTTTGGCACCAAAACAATGGGCGAACCACATGGCGAAGTAGATGCACACATGATACCTTTGTTCAACAGTTCTTGAACTTGATTTTTGATTTCCATGCTGTCCATAATCGACATGCGATACATGCCAATGTTAGGAAGTGGAACATCTTGTTGCAGCGGTATCTCATGCTGAATTCCCCTCTTGGGAGGTAACCCCTTTGGTTCCTAAAACATCCCTGTTATCACAAAATCATGTACTGATGGCTGCTAATCAGTTAGACTCTATGTAACTACTTCAGACCAGACTCTTGGCTAAGGATTAGCCTCCCTAACCTGAGAGGGCTCTCTCAAAGATTAATGATATTGATTAATGATAATATAGATGGCTAACTCTATCTTGGTTTTGTGTGTTTGTATGTTGAAAAGATGAAGGCTTGCTACCATTGGGCT